>CM063245.1:3300259-3318241 GCA_032158295.1 Pycnopodia helianthoides | reverse complement strand
TAGTGGTTTCGTAGATCTAGTCATATGCATTATTTTTGATTTGCTTGTGTTAAGTTTCATTCCATTCGACTCACTCCATTGGCTAAGGGCATCTAGATCTGTTTGCAGGAGGACTTCATCTTCGGGGGAATTGATGGGGTGGTAAATAAGAGTATCATCAGCAAAGAGTAGGGATTTGGTGGCAAGAGTGTGGGGTATGTCACTGATGAATAAATTAAACAGTAGGGGGGCCTAGGACACTTCCTTGTGGAACGCCAGATGTTACAGGAGACCAAGATGAAAAAGGCCCCATAGTACATGACTCGTTGATGCCGTCCAACAAGAAAAAAATTTCAACCATGACCAAGTTTGACCCTGTATGGTGAATTTCCGAGCAAGCTTTTTGAGGAGTGTATGATGGGGCATTACATCAAAGGCTTTACTAAAGTCCAAGAAGGCAATGTCAATACGAGGTGGGCTTGGCTTGCCCATGATTGAAGCCCAGTCATGAATGGCGTTTGTCAGCTGGGTGACACATGACTTACGTGCTGTAAAGCCATGCTGCTCATCGTTGCCAAGGCAACAGGTCGACACGTGATCGTTAATGTTATCAGCAACGGCCCTCACTAAAACTTTGCAGACAATGGAGGTAAGGGCAATCGGCCGATAGTTTTTAATGTCAGTTCGTTTGGCGGATTTAAACACGGGCGTGACATTTGCTAACTTTCCAGTCCATGGGGAGGGTGCCGTGTGCAAGTGAGGAATTCAGTGAGGCTGTAGATCGAAGAATGGTTGCCAAAATCCCATCAGGTCCTGGTGCCTTATGAGGGGTCAGATTATGTAAAGTCTTAGTCAACCATCCAAGATTGATTTGAATCGGAGGTAGTTCGGGAATTGGAAGTGTGCAGGGTGGTGGTGTGGCTGGGCAAGTTTCCGCAGAAGAGTGAACCGAGGTGAAGAACTCATTGAATGTTTGGGCAATGTCAATTGGTTTCTGGAGAAGTTTATCAGCATATTGGAATGCTGGGGGACACTTCGATTTTCGTTGGTCTCTGACGAAACACCAGAAACTGCGCTTGTTGTCTCTGGTTTCAAATAGACCATTTACATAGTTCCAGTAGGCAGATTAAAGTGGAATGTTTGACTTTGTTTCGTATCTGTTTGTAGTGGAGCCACGCTGAACTTGAACTGGAGTGCTTGGCTTTATTAAACAGTTTATGCTTGAGATGAATTAACTTCTTCAGTTCGGGTGTGATCCATGGAGAAATTTTAGAGCGTCGCCCTTGCTTTTTAAGATTAGATGCAGGGCTCTTTATTTCTTTAAAGGAGCCGTTATTAGTCCACCTTAGATTCTAGAAGCACTGACTAAAACAGATGTTAAAACTCTACACAGCTACCTGAGCAGACGATAATCGCTTAAGTTATACCCCCAGAAGTAATACAATTATTTTTGAGAGCGCCCTCACGCGGTCAAAAATACGGCGCATTCTAACCCGAGAGTTTTTAGAGTAAATGTTTAGAAATTGATCACATGGATCATGGCAAGAAAAAAGGAACAGGACAGACATCAAAGTGAAAACACGATCAAGCATTATTGTCATCCTTTTGTCATCGAGCGAAAAAGAAACGCCAGAGGTAGTGATTTTAGAGCTGGTCATGAACCGAACAGTTGGTTTCAGACATCTTTTTGAACTTCGCAAAGTTTTAAAATAGTCAGCTAAAATTTAATTATCTTCAAGAATTTTGCAAATTTTCACTCACCCCCGCCCCCCCCCCCCACCCCCCCCCCATTTTCGAATGGCAGTATTATTGGTATCTTTAATATTATAATAAAGTGTTTACCTTCAGTTGCAGTGTATACAGTGGCAAGAAAAATTACAAGCGTCACTTGACTCGTTACCATTTCATGTTAATTTCTGCTGGTTCAAATTTGTCTGACGTGAACGCAAAACAGTAACTACCGACTGACAGTTGCGATAGCCTACGTCCAACTGGTGGTGATGTAGCACATATATAGCTCCGTGATGCAACAAGCTAATTGCCGCCTTTTCTTGTAACGAATTGGGAAAGTCTCGCACGTTTCCGAATGATGGAATTTCTGAACGCACATTAGACATTGGGTAATGAGGTATGTGATCATGCCACATTTACATAACTACGAATATTTGGGAGAAAATTTGCAAAAATTTACATCACCATTTGCAAAGATTATTATGTCTAATGTCCCTTCAGAGCCATCAACGATCGCAACTAAAACTAGAGCTTATGTGTTTATGGACAAACACAGGGCTGTTCCGATTTTGATTTACTTTTGATTAAGTGCTCTAGATCTTTAAAGTGAGCGTGACTTTGAGAAAGAAGATCATTTATCATTCACAAGCCTTTAATTTGACTTCAATATGTGCCTAAAAACGGTTGACCCGGAAGTAAAGGTTAACATGGGGTCACGGTAAACCCAAGTTCAATCTTCAATGCTCAATGAGTCTATAATCTGAAAAGAACTTGAAATGCACATAATTATCGTTTCCAATCAGGCTCGTAGTCTTTGTTATATGAAAACTGTGCTTGAGGTAATAAATGCAAGAAACATTGAACGCTAGAGGGCGTTCCACAACAATTCGATTGATGCACTGAAGAGGCAATGTTTTTGATCACAACCGCAGATGTGTTAACGTTTTTTTTAGTTTTTTTTTTTATACTAAGCCTGTGACGGTTACACTGTTAACGAACCGATCAACCGGTTAAACGTTTACATTTTTACAGTTCGGATAAACGTAAAACATTTCAATCAAAAAGTGCGCCGAAACATTGACTATAATAATTGCCTAGTTACGTCAAGTACACACGCGTACAAGCCAAAATTCTCTGCTAACCCCTGAAATATGCTTGACGTAAGCACGGAATTCTCTGCCTTAAGCGTTGATTATTTGCTTTTGGTAAGCAGAGCCATGTATTTGGGCCTGGGTCTCACAACTTAGCGTATAAAGTGAACTATCCCTCATTTAAACGAATGAGCCCAATTTCATGGCTCTGGTTACTGCCGAAATCCATGCTTACAGTCACCCATTCTCCGCCTATTTTGCAAGCGTCGAATTTCTGAGCTAGCTATGTAAGCGAAGAATGCCTATATAGTTATGTAAAGTACACACGAGAAAAAGCCGTAATTCTCTGCTAACCCCTGAAATACGCTTGACTTAAGCACGGAATTCTCTGCTTCCGTAAGCGTCGTTTTTTTGCTTACGGGTAGCAGAGTCATGAAATTGGGTCCAGGTCTCACAAGTTAGTACGCAAACCACCCAAGACTGTATATCATGGAATAGGTTTCACAATTTAGTTCGAAAAGCAATCACACCACACGTCTCACAATTTATAAGTAAAGCAAGCACACCACAGGTCTCACAAGTTAGTAAGTAAAGATTGGTCTATGCTGATTGTATTAAAATCATAATTGTAAAAAAAAAATAATAATAATATCAGTGTTTGTTATTTTTGTTGCGATAAAATATTAAATGCGGTATAAGTTAATAAGTTAGTACGTAACACGAACTGCCATCTTATCAAGATTTTGATTCGAAAGATATGAATCGAAACGAATTATGAATTCGAAACGAATTATGAATTCGAAACGAATTATGAATTCGAACGAATTATGAATTCGAAACGAATTATTAGTTCAAAACGAATCATTAATCTGTTACTACGCCTGCTTTCCGCTGATAACATCTCAGTGCATGCCACAATTGCGCTTTAGTAGCACATAATAATTTTGGGTAGACGATTTAAATTTTGTACTAACATTTGTTGTGTCTTTTTAATACTGAATGTTTTTGTTGGGCTAAAATAGTAAATATTGGATATGACTTTATTGTTCATTTTGGCTCTTCATGCACACCCATGAAAAATTTATTTTTTCTTTTCTACACCTTTCCCCTTTCAGCTACAATTCGAGCCTCATTGCAACCCCAACAGGTTTGTTGTTTGCTACATAGTGATTTCGCACAAGAACCTTAAAAACGTGGTTTCAGGCGAATGGGTAGCCTTGTTTCCTTCATGATTCAGCTTCAAGTAATGCCTTTGCATAAGAAACCTAAAAGATCGTTTTCAGGTGAACGGGACCTCTGACACGCGGGCAAAATCGTCCCAAACACACGGCGTTCTATTTTCAACGTTCACGCTGAATAACAGCAAGATCTGAGCGGACACGTCGCTCTGCGCTGAGAGCAAGAAAATTCTTCTCGATTCTTGTGAATGAACGTAGACTTGTGTCAGTCGGCGCAGGAATGACTCTTTATAATTATACTCTACATACAAAAATCGCAAAAACACAGATCATATGGGTTTAAGACTTGTTCGAGTTGAAAAAAAGCAAACACCGTTAAACTCGTATAGCGCCCTCAATCGTTTAAAATGTTCAAAGCTTCAGTCCGTTTTTATTTATAAACTCACAGATTATAGGCAAAGTACCCATGGCGTTCAGTTTGCCTGAGAATTTGGGTTTTTTTCTACTGACAATGTTTTAATAAGTTTTGAAGCTTTTAAACTGAAAGTCAATCAAAATCTTATTGTTTTAAGAAAGGTTTGTGTAATCTAGGACGTTAAATTTGAGCTTAATTGAAAAATGATGTTTCTAGAAGTCGGATTTGTTTTCACTTTATCCTGTGTGTTTGTACACAGATACAAAACGCGCAATAAATTACGTCATTGTGACGTCGTCCGTAATTTTATGCCGCGATGCACATCTACAGTATTCCAGAAGTCTAAAATCGAAAAAAGTTTGACGATCGGACGTATACTTTTTGAGATATGGCGGTCTAAAGATTGGCTAATTAAACATTCATGCCATTATAACTAAGTAAATTAATTAATTAATCTAAGCTAATTACACTTTTCTATAACTTCAAAACCTAAGCTTTAATATGATATAGGATTTGACTCTTTTATACTAAGCCAAGTATGACTTTTGGCTTTAACAAAATGCCCTGGTTAAACCTTGGGCTTTTGAGATACAAAAGAATAATAATAATAATAATAATAAAAACAAATAATTTTATTACAAAAACAATAGCCGTTCCGACCACTACGTCGGAACAGCTAATAATCTATATCGGTCGTTGTGGTTTGACTGTCCTTTATTATTTGCATCAATAGGCAAAGGCGAAATTGTAGGGGAGACTATGTAATTAATGGCGCCAATGGCGGCTTAAAATCTCCTTCCATGAAGTCCAAGGCCATCATAAATTTCGCTCCGTATTATTTTTCTCCTTTTTTTCGGGAATTTTCATGAGGTTTTGACATTGCAATACCGAAGCGTATTGTTAGTAAAGTTCGTCGGAATATTGATTGTGTTTTGAGCAGTCGGGTTCGCCGGCACCACCGCACTGCCACCCCCCCCCGACCCTTTTAAAATGTTCCTGTTCGTTTCATATTCGGCAGAAATCCTTCCATATACAATTTTGATGTAAACAAGATAAATCAATAGACACAATGTATTACCACGAGAGAAAAAAAAACAGGTTCAAACAGCAAAACAGAGGATCTAAATGATTACGTCATTGTGTTACTTTACCCCGAGGAACCCCCTTGTCCTTGCCGCTCAACATCCGGGTCTTACTTCTTTCGTGAACTCTTGAAAATGTGGTCAATTCAAAATGGCGCTTGCCATACATTACGTTTGGAAAGTTTACAAGCCTAAGACGACGAGAAAACGTTCCGAAATTGCTTTGTTTTATCAATTTGGACTTGAGACTTATTCCATAAGAATTGAAGAACTCATTGGTAAGTTTACGGTCTGCTTTTTAAATTTAATACATGACGAAATAATGTGTATAATGTTTCTGCGAGAGTTCGTGTTGTCCGGCTGAGCAACTTTTGAAGGGTCATAAAAGTTTAAAACAAAACCATGTCAACCGCTCATGCGACACTGGGGCCACATTTGTCACTAATAATTCTTACTTTATCATGACCATGTGCTATTCACATCACAGTACAGTAAATTTCCAGTGAACTTTTTAAAGATTGCAACAACCACGAAAGAGTCAATAGTCCCCGGGCCAAAATGGGGGCGGGCGGGGGGGGGGGTATATGATATAGCCCTCACTTTTTTGAGGGGGTATATCCCAAACTTTTTTGAGGGGGTCCGGTCACCCATAGGATCATCCCTCAGATTTTGTGGTGACAAAAAAAATGTGCTTTTGATTTTACTAATTCATAAAAATAAACAAGCCAAAATAAGGACAAAGTGATCAAGTTGTCTAAAAAATAACACCACATGCCATGCACAGGGCAAAATTGATTTGTTATTATTAAGTTGATGATAAATTAGTGTCGGGGATAAATAACACTATTTGTCTTTTACCCTGGCACAGATGTATGTAAATCACTGCATACTCAGTACTGTCCAGAGTGACGAGTTCGGTGGAAAAAAAACACAGGCATGCTACTCAGTTGGGATTCGAACTCACGACCTTTGTCATTCTAGAGCAGAGTGTCTTATCAGACTAGACCACCGAGATTGCCTGGTAGCAAGAGGCAGTGCGAATCCTATGTTTTAGCAGTGGGTACCACAAAAAATTTAATAGATGATAAATTTGCATTGGGGACAAAGAATATTTGGTTTTTACCCTAACACCAACATGACCAATGTATTTGAAACTACTCCAAAGGCATGTTGCATACATACGACCCATGAAAGCCCTAATGTAGGCCTACTCTTTTTTCTATTGTACCGTGTAATCCTTTGTAACTTTGGCAATTAGTGTTGGGTGTTTTTCTCTAAAAGGCCACAGAAATTTTATTTCACTTAAAAATATTTTGTTTACACATCTTACGGGTAAAGAATTGGTGACAAATGTATTTACTGCAGTGTATCTTCTGTAACTCGCTTGGTTGCTCCGAGTGTTTTGTATGCATCAGTGAACATGGCGTTAGATGAGCTTTCAGTCGGGTAACTCCTTGACTATTGTCAGCGATTGATGGGTTGATGATGGTATTGTATACCATAAGCGCTCTCGAACTCATCGTGTTATGAAATGTCCGATTCACACGGACGTCTTGATTGGTCGGCAATGTGTCATCATTGGACCGCAGTATTTTAGTGCGGGTATTTGATTCTTTTGTTTTTAGAATAGGGGACGGGAGCAACCCTTGTCAGTTGCCTCTGCGGGGAAATAATTGATGTAGAACCAAAATGCACGGAACACAATTAATTAAATAATCATTAATACTTGTGCGCTTATTGTAGTTGATATGTTAGAAGCGATATCACTCCTCCAAAAACTTGTTATTATGTACTGCTTGACTGACAGGTGGTAGTAGTAGTTATGGGCAACATTTTGAGTATTATAGCCAATAATACAATTATTTCCAAGCTAAAAAAGACAAACAAAAATAATGACTTAAAGAACACGAGAGACAAACAAAGAAAGAAAAAGAAGACAATCATAAGGAACCAGAAATAAATTAAAGAAGCAAAGAAACAAATAGAAAACAAAAAGCAAATAGAAGGAAAAAAAACTTTAAAAACCCACATCAAAACAAATAAAAAGACAGAAAATACACAAATCAATAAAACAAGAACTCAAGAAGAATTACAGACTTAACAATATTAAAAAAAAGAAATAAGAAACACAGAAATATACACAAATAAAGAGACAAAGAAACAACAAATACAACTAATAAAGAAACAAAGAGACAATACACAAACAAAGAGACAGACATATATTTAATTGCAAAGAGAATGATCGGATTGCTTATTCAGACAAAAGAAATGTCATTTTGGTCAAATAATGAAATATCGAAATTATACATTGTAGCTAGGGAACATGTCATTTTTAGATGCATGCATCATTGCCAAGTACATGATTCTTATAATGGTAAAAATATTGTGTTATATGATCTGGACAGATTACAAACAGGTGACTGATTGATCCTCATGTATAGTTTCAAAAATCATTACAAATAATTAAACGTTAAAACAGAACAACTGTTGCAGCACTGGTGTACAACTTCTTCAGTGGGTGGCACTTGTGACCTACATAGCAGACACATGTTGAAAGCCTACATGTAAGTAGTCTTGTCTCTGCCTTTCTTTTTCCAACAGATGGAAACAAGATGACAACACAAGATCCCAAGATGTCCACCCTTCATGTGCACCTTTTACTCTTGAAGCTAGGTCACCCTCTGCTTGAGACACATCCATGTAGTTGATGTCAACCTTACTGCAGCTTCCCACTACATGACCACTGTGTTTACTTTCAAACAGAAACACCTTCATGACATCCAATAGAACTCATAGAATCATCTCAGTCTGTGGTACAGAACCACTGAAGTCACTGCAGACATTATGGGCAGATTTACCCATCAGGAACAATGAGGATCAAGCCTATGGTGCAAGCAAGGTATCATTACAGAAAATGACAGCTGCCTTTTAAATGTTTGTATTTTAGTCATGTCAAGAAATGGGAAAATCATTCACGTTTACATCATGGTTTTGGGTTTTTTTTTTTTTCAAAAGCTGTAAAGAATTTACATGAATGTTCCCTTTGAACCAGAACAATTTCTTTGAAAAGTTGCAAATTGTGTATGAAAGGGGTTCAGGTCTGTGACTTAATTTGGTGGGATTTCTCAAGATCACTGCAGTCTCATTTGACAACGGTGATATTTTTATTGTGAACCAGCAAGACTCTTGGTTTTGACACCAAAGACACACATTGTGAACGTACAGATATTTACTATTGTCTCTGCCTTTCCCTTTTCAACAGATGAACCATAAGTGACATCACAAGATCCCAAGGTGTTCACCCTTCATGTGCACTCATGGAACTTTGTCACCTTCTGTTTGAGACACCTTCATGCAGTTGATGTAAGCCTTACTGCAGCTCCTACTACATGACCACAATGTTGACTCTCAAACAGAATCACCTTCATGACATCAAAATTAAGTCTCAGAAGAAATCGTCTGGCTAAGTTGTAAAGATCCACTGATGTTTTTACAGACATTATGAGCAGATTATCCAGTAACAACGAGGCACTCAGGGTGCAATCAAGGTATGTAGCCTGTTTTGGTCCAGCCAAGAAATGGGAAAATCATTATGTTTACATCATAGTTTGATTTTCATTTATGAAAAGTTCAAAGAATGTTTTGACATGAAAATGTAATCAAGGGCCGAAAGGCATGGTTCATACAATACTGTGTCCAAAACTATTCGGTTGTTGGTTTCAAGTTTTTATGAAAATATAGAATCTTTTAAATTTAAAAAGTAACACCCTGGAGACCTGGATGCTGACTGTTTTTCTTTTTGTGTGTGTTTTGTTTTTTGTTTTTGTACAACCACACATCGTGATGAGGGTATAACCCATAACATGTAGAGTGTGGTTATTCGAAGTGTGAATTATACTAGTCCAACTGACAGGACATGCAGTAATTCAAAATTGACAATAAAGGCATTTTATATGCACGATTGGTACCAGTTGATTCAGAGGGTCTACTTCACTCATACTTACCTGTAGAGCTCAATACTATTTTTGCATATTTCGTTATACCGGCAGGTAAT
Organism: Pycnopodia helianthoides; assembly: GCA_032158295.1. Taxonomy (NCBI): domain Eukaryota; kingdom Metazoa; phylum Echinodermata; class Asteroidea; order Forcipulatida; family Asteriidae; genus Pycnopodia; species Pycnopodia helianthoides. The sequence continues at coordinate 3,308,711 of CM063245.1, read as the reverse complement.
ACCGCTAAGATTTAACATAGCGCCCTCTATTGGTCTACCCATAGTGCCCCGCAGTATACCGCGTGATCCTCCTCTTTTCTCTTAGCGGCAGGTCAGGTAAGACGTCTTTTGGACAGCTCCGTTATCATTTGTCTTTATTCCCGTAAATTATTGCTTTGAGAGATTTTCAAATAAAAAAGAAAGATTAGTTCATGGAACTATTGGTGTAGAGTGTGCTTTCTTGTTGTATTGAGAGTAGATATGAAACGGTTTGGGAGGAATCCTAACCCTAACCCCCTCCCGCCCCCCCGGGACAGACCGAATCCTGGGTAGACTGTATCGGCGACATTACTTTGCCGGACTGGTCTCCCGTCCAGCGCCAGCAGCCTCTGGCGGCTACGGTGCTGATAGTCCTGCTGGCAGTGTCGGGGACCCGAATACTCGGTCCCCGGCGTCGGCCAAGAATAGCGGGACTACCAAACATAAGGCAGGTTCAGGCAAGGGGCGGATTATACCCAGGCCCCCAATACCGGAACCGAAGCCAAGAAGGGTTGACAGGGTAAACGAGGCGTGATACCGGGCCTCTTGTTACCCTCCGATCTTCTCCCGAGCAGAGAGCTGTCCGATGGGGCAAGCCTTCACGGCTCAGTGGGTTTATAGTCTTCCATGCCCAACCCCACCCCCCCCCCCCGGCTCTTTGGAGTACAGCACAGGCGACCGGGATGGGCTGTTAGCCGGGTTCTCGGACCGCGCAGCGCCCTTCCACCCAATGGGGCTGGGGACGCTGTTGGCCCGTGGGGATATGAGCATGGTTGGGGACTCGCCACGGCATCCGAATTTACTCGGTGTTCAGGGGTGCCCATTCCCCAAACATCGTCTGACGTGTCATCAGTGACTTCTTGTGACCGTGCGTCACACAAAAAGAGCAGGAAGAAGAAGAAAGCATGGCGTTCGCGCCGTTCATCTTCCAGTAGCTCGGGTGACTCATTGGATCGGTCCAACCGCGACAGGTGTCACAAGGGGGACGATTCGATATCAAAGGTCAAACTTTACAGGCTTTTCAGTCAATATTGACCTCCCTGTCGGCCCGCTCAGCCACCCGGCAGGTGCCCATCGGAGTTGGCCCACCTGATACAGCCATTCAGCCCCCACAACCATTGGTCATTGGCCACGGTGGTTGGGTATAGGCCAGAGAGAGATGCCACACATAGCCGTGCGCCGGACTCGCCGGACTCTCCACCGGCGTTAAGCCTCCACCCATCGACATGATTTTCAGCTGAGGGGGTGCCTTACACATCAAAGGTGCTGATCCAGTGTGACAACACCACCGTCGTGGCTTATATCAACCGCCAGGGGGGACTCGGTCATCCCAACTGTGCGCCCACACCTGGGAGCTTCTCCATTGGTGTATGCGCAATTGAAGTCTCCTTTACTGCAATTCATCTCCCGGGCGAGGAGAATATCACAGCAGACGCTTTGTCCAGGGGGTGGATCCGCCTGAAGGAATGGACGTTGCGTCCTCAGGTCGTGCAGTCGCCGTTTCGGCTGATCGACCGTCCACACGTCGATCTGTTCGCTTCATGCAACAATCATCAACTCCCGCTGTACTGCACAAGGGGCCCCGACCCCAACGCATGGCGGAGGGACGCTCTGGCTTTTCAGTGGGATGGACTCCTAGCAGATGCTTTTCCCCCAATCTCACTTCTCGCCTGGGTCATCACCAAACTGGAGCAGGAGGACTGCAAAATCCTCCTTATAGCTCCTTTCTGGTCTCGCCAGCCGTGGTTCACCCGCCTGACCAGACTGCTGGTTCATCGCCCGGTGGTCCTCCCCCAGAGGGCACAGACATCCTCTTCCAACCCAGCTCGGGCCTCCAGCACCCAGCCCCTCAGCATCTCCACCTGACGTGCTGGGTGCGGCGATACAAGCGGACGCAAACGTGCCAACAGTGGGAGCAGTGAAGGCCCACGAAATCCGGGCAGCATCCACGTCATGGGCATTTTTTTAAGGTTTTTCTTTAAAATATATAATACAGGCAGCCTGCTGGAAGACCCCAAATACATTCACCAACTGCTTTTTGAGGGATGTACTCGAATCAGGACCGTTCTGGCTGCAGAACCCGCCCCAACGATGTTTCATTGTTCTCTGATCATTGATTCTGTATTATTAATGTAAATAAACATGATGTTCGATCTCTCCTGTAATTGGTGCATATGCGCTGCCGGGTTCGATTTCACAGTCAGGCGTCCGGGGCGCTCTCGCATACCCATCGCCAGTACTCGGTGCGAGTCTATCCAAAAATAGTATTGACCTCTACAGGTAAGTATGAGTGAAGTAGACTCCCCTCCACAGTAGTGTGGTTGGAGTCTACGAGCGAATACTTACCTGTAGAGCATCCCTCCCTCTGTCCCCACTGGCCTCGATGTCTTGGTTTTCCTTGATTGGTGCCCGAGAAAAGAGCAGGACTATCAGCACCGTAGCTGGCGCTGGACGGGGGACCGGTCCGGCGACGTAATGTCGCCGATACAGTCTACCGAGGATTCAGTCTGTCCCGGGGAGGGGGGGGGGGTGTACTTGCCCCTGGTTTCGACAGAAGGATTCCTCCCAAACCGTTTCATATCTACTCTCAATACAACAAGAAAACACACTCTACACCATTAGTTCCACGAACAAATCCTTCTTTCTCTCAAAGCAATAATTTACGGGAATAGAGACGAATGATAACGGAGCTATCGAAAAGACGTCTTACCCGACTTGCCGCTAAGAGAAAAGAGGAGGATCACGCGGTATACCGTGGGGCACTATGGGTAGACCAATAGAGGGCGCTATGTTAAATCTTAGCGGTATTACCTGCCGGTATAGGGAAATATGCAAAAACTACTGTGGGGGGGGGGATATTGTATTGAAGTCAAGAAAAACTTTACTGAGGAAAAACTTGGCCATTATTATCCTTATATTTACCAAAATAATTAGGAAGTGTATGTGCTGTCATTCTTTTCCTATTGAATGAAATTATCAGCTGGTTCTATAATGAAGGCTATAAATTGTTTATTTTTAAAGGTCACAATTTAAAGAATGTCAAGTAATAAACCACAAGGAAAACTGACTGGGTAAATTTCAAATGGTTTGGTGTTATTTCAAACAGAATATCACAAGAAGTCTATTTTCAGCGGATTTATTAATTTACAAACTTTTACATTGCATTTGACTTGTTTGTCGTCTTTTTATGAAGCACTCTGCCATAGCCCAAACCACTACTTAACATTTATTTTAAAGTACTAATTTTTGTTAAATTTGGTTTTGTCTTTCTAAAGCTTATTCTTCTTGAACTCTTTTTCATAGATGCTGATGAATCCATGGTCTGTGAAACCAACATTTGCATCAACAGTGGCGTCTGTATTAAGATGATGGTGTAACAATGTTTTCTTGTCCAAGGGGTTTTGCCAGAAAGCAATGTGGAATTGGTAAGTGAGATGGCCGTGCACTAGTCTTTTTCGATTTGTGCCTGTCTAAGTTCGTGCAGGATTTGATATTCTGCTGGATAATAGAGAATCTAAATGTGGTAGTGTTAATGTTATCCTTGATAGAGCTGTTGTTTGGTCTCAAAAAAAAAATTGGTGGTGTTTAATAATACAAACGTAATGTGATATAACTTGGCAAAACAATTTACAAGTCTGTTTGCTGCAATTGCATGTGTTCTAACAATCTACTGTGTCCCTAAACAAGTTCTCTTTCCTCAAGATATCCTATGTTTCCCACTAAACAAGTCATGTTTTCCGCTGAAAACTTGTTCAGTTGTTTCCCCTCAAACAGTCTTCTGTTTCCCTCAAACAAGTCTTCTTTTCCCCTCAAGGAATCCTCTAAAGTTGTTTCCCGTCAAACAAGTCATTGTTTTCGTCCTCTGTTTAAACAAGTTCCTGCTGTTCTTTCCCTCAAACAAGTCCTCTGTTTCCCCTCAAACAGGTCTTCTGTTTTCCCTCAAACAAGTCTTCTGTTTCCCCTCAAACAGTTGTTTAGACATTCCTCTTTCAAACAAGTCTCTGTTTCCCTCAAACAAGTTATCTGTTTCCCTCAAACAAGTTCTCTCTTTCCCCTCAAACAAGTCATGTGTTTCTCTGCAAACAAGTCATCTGTTTCCCCTCAAACAAGTCCTCTTTTCCCCTCAAACGAGTTTCTGTTTCCTCTAAACAGTTTTCCCTGTCTTTTTCCTCAAAAGGTCATGTTTTCCTCTCAAACAAGTTTCCCAACAGTTCTCTCTTTCCCTCAAACAGTCTGGTTTCCCCTCAAACAAGTCATGTGTTTCCCCTCAAAACAAGTCATTGTTTCCTCTCAAACAAGTCCTCTCTATCCCCTTAAACAAGTCATGTGTTTCCTCTCAAACAGTCTATGTTTCCCTCAAACAGTTCTTCCCTTTACAAAGTCCTCCCAAACAAGTCATGTGATTTCTCTGCAAAAAGTCTTCTTCCCTAAACAATCTCTTTCCCCTTAAACAAGTCTTCTGTTTCCTCTGCAAACAAGTCATGTTTCCCTAACAAGTCTTCTTCTTAACAAGTCAAATAGTGTTTCATCTGCAAAAAGTCTCCGTTTGCCGCCCTCAAACAAGTCTCTCTTCCCTTATACACCCTGAGCATGGTTCACCAACAAGTCTGCTTTCCCTCAACAAGTCATGGTTTCCTACGTTTTCAAACAAGTCATGTGTTTTCAGTCATTGCAACAAGTCATAAACTGTGTTTACTCTGCAAACAAGCTGCTCTCTATTCTCCTTTCTTACAAAAACATAGAAGTGTTGTCTTCCCATCTGTTCATAACAAGTCCTATGTTTCCCCTCAAACAAGTCATATGTTTCCACTTTTTTAAACAAGTCATTTTTCCCTCAAACAAGTCAATGTTTCCCAAAAAACATGGTTTTTCTGCAAAAAGTCTCTGTTTCCCCTCAAACAAGTCCTCTTTTTCCCTTAAACAAGCTCTGTGTTCCTCTCAAACAAGTCATTTTTTCCCTCAAACATCATTTCCTCTCTGTGTTTTTGCAAACAAGTCTTTTTCCCTCAAACAAGTCATCTCTTTCCATCCTCAAACAAGTCATGATTTATTCTGTCAAACAAGTCCTTTTTCCCTCAAACAGTCTCTGTTTCCTTAAACAAGTCTTGTTTCCCCTGAAACAAGTTCATGTGCTATAATCAGGTCTGGTTGCAAAAAAGCTCTGTTTCCTCAAACAGTTCATGTTTCCTCAAACAAGTTTCTTTCCCAAAAGTCATGTGTTTCTTGCAAGACAAGCAAGTGATGTTTCCCTGCAAACAAGTCCTTCTTATCCTTAACAAGTCATGTGTTTCACCTCAAACAAGTCATGTGTTTCTCTGCAAACAAGTCTCCTTTCCCTCAAACAAGTCATTGTTTCCCTCAAACAATCTGTTTCCTTGAAACAAGTCTGTGTTTCCTCAAACAAGTCCTTGTTTTCCCCAAACAAGTCATAGTTTCCTGAAACAAGTCATTTTCCCTAAACAAGTCTTGTGTTTTCTGCATCAACAGTCATATTTCCCTCAAAAACAATGTCCTCTCTTTTCCCCTAACAAGTCTTTTTCCCTAACAAGTCATGTGTTTCTCTCAAACAAGTCCTTTTTCCCTCAAACAAGTCATGTTTTTCCCTCAAACAATAAAGTCTGTGTTTTTTCTGCAAACAAGTCATTGTTTCCCCTCAACAAGTCCTCTCTTTTCCCTCAAACAAATCATGTGTTTCCTCTGCAAACAAGTCATCTGTTATCCCCTCAAAAAGTCCTCTCTTTCCCCTTAAACGAGTATTCTGTTTCCTCTGAAACAAGTCATCTGTTTTCCCTCAAACAAGTCTTTTCTTCTCTAAACAGGTCATGTGTTTCTCTGCAAACAAGCATCTGTTTCCCCTCAATACATGTTTCCCCTCATTTTCCCCTCAAACAAGTCTTGCGTTTCCCTCAAACAAGTCATGTGTTTTCCTCTCAAACAAGTCATATGTTTCACCTCAACAAGTCATGTGTTTCTCTGCAAACAAGTCTCTTTTCCCTAAACAAGTCATTGTTTCCCTCAAACAAGTCATGTGTTTCCTCTGCAAACAAGTCATGTTTCCCCTCAAACAAGTCCTCTCTTTCCCTCAAACAGTCCTTTTTTCCTCAAACAAGTCATTGTGTTTCCTGCAAACAAGTCCTCGTTTCCCTCAAACAAGTCATTGTTTCCTCTCAAACAAGTCCATCTTTCCCTTAAACAAGTCTTGTGTTTCCTCTCAAACAAGTCCTATGTTTCCCTCAAACAAGTCTCTTTTCCCTAAACAAGTCATTTTTCCCTCAAACAAGTCTGTTTCCTCAAACAAGTCTCTGTTTCCCCTCAAACAAGTCATGTGTTTCCCTCAAACAAGTCTCTGTTTCCCTTCAAACAAGTCATGTGTTTCTTTTGCAAACAAGTCTTTTTCCCTCAAACAAGTCCTTTTCCCTCAAACAAGTCATGTGTTTATCTGCAAACAAGTCATTGTGTTTCCCTCAAACAAGTTCTCTTTCCCCTCAAACAAGTCATGTGTTTCCTCTGCAAACATGTCCTATCATCTTCTTTCCCTCAAACAAGTCTTCTTTCCCCTCAAACAAGTCATGTGTTTCTCTGCAAACAAGTCCTCTGTTTCCCCTCAAACAAGTCATTTTTCCCTCAAACAAGTCCTTTTTCCCCTTAACAAGTCATTGTGTTTCTCTGCAAACAAGTCCTCTGTTTCCCCTCAAACAAGTCATGTTTTCCCCTCAAACAAGTTCTCTCTTTCTCTTCAAACAAGTCAGGGTTTTCTTTTGCAAACAAGTCATGTGTTTCCCTCAAACAAGTCCCCTTTCCCCTCAAACAAAGTCATGTGTTTCTCTCAAACAAGTCATTTTTTCCCTCAAACAAGTCATATGTTTCCCCTCAAACAAAACATGTGTTTCTTCTGCAAACAAGTCATCTGTTTCCCTTCAAGCAAGTCCTCTATTTTTTCCCTCAAACAAGTCATGTGTTTCCTCTGCAAACAAGTCATTTTTTCCTCAAACAAGTCATGTGTTTTCCTCAAACAAGTCATATGTTTCCCCTCAAACAAAACATGTGTTTCTTCTGCAAACAAGTCATCAGTTTCCCCTCAAGCAAGTCCTCTATTTTCTCCCTCAAACAAGTCATGTGTTTCCTCTCAAACAAGTCATTTTTTCCCTCAAACAAGTCATATGTTTTCCCTCAAACAAGTCATGTGTTTTTTCTGCAAACAAGTCATATGTTTCCCCTCAAACAAGTCCTCTCTTTCCCCTCAAACAATCATGTGATTCCTCTGCAAACAAGTCATCTGTTTACCCCTCAAAAAAGTCCTCTCTTTCCCTTAAACGAGTATTCTGTTTCCTCTAGAACAAGTCATCTGTTTCCCCTCAAACAAGTCTCTTTTCTCTCAAACAGGTCATGTGTTTCCTCTGCAAACAAGCATCTGTTTCCCCTCAAACATGTTCTCTCTTTCCCCTCAAACAGTCTTGCGTTTTCCCTCAAACAAGTCATGTGTTTCCTCTCAACAAGTCATATGTTTCACCTCAAGCAAGTCATGTGTTTCCCTGCAAAAAGTCCTCTCTATCCCTTAAACAAGTCATGTGTTTCCCCTCAAACAAGTCATGTGTTTCCTCTGCAAACAAGTCCTTGTTTCCCTCAAAACAAGTCCTCTCTTTCCCTTAAACAAGTCCTTTTTCCCCTCAAACAAGTCATGTGTTTCATCTGCAAACAAGTCCTCCGTTTCCCTCAAACAAGTCATTAGTTTCCCTCAAACAAGTCCTCTTTCCCTTAAACAAGTCTTGTGTTTCCTCTGCAAACAAGTCCTATGTTTCCCCTCAAACAAGTCCTCTCTTTCCCTTAAACAAGTCCTTTTTCCCTCAAACAAGTCATGTGTTTCTCTGCAAACAAGTCCTCTGTTTCCCTCAAACAAGTCATGTGTTTCCCCTCAAACAAGTTCTCTCTTTCTCTTCAAACAAGTCATGTGTTTCTTTTGCAAACAAGTCATGTGTTTCCCCTCAAACAAGTCCCTTTTTCCCCTCAAACAAGTCATGTGTTTAATCTGCAAACAAGTCATGTGTTTCTCCTCAAACAAGTCCTCTCTTTCCCCTCAAACAAGTCATGTGTTTCCTCTGCAAACAAGTCATTTTCTTCCTCAAACAAGTCTTCTTTCCCCTTAAACAAGTCATGTGTTTCCTCTCAAACAAGTCCTCTGTTCCCTCAAACAAGTCATATGTTTCCCCTCAAACAAGTCCTCTTTCCCCTTAAACAAGTCTTGTGTTTCTCTGCAAACAAGTCCTCTGTTTCCCCAAACAAGTCATGTGATTCCCCTCAAACAAGTTCTCTCTTTCTCTTCAAACAAGTCATCGTTCTTTTGCAAACAATTCAGTGTTTCCCTCAAACAAGTCCCCTTTCCCCTCAAACAAGTCATGTGTTTCCTCTTCAAACAAGTCATTTTTCCCTCAAACAA